>CM035155.1:44318801-44341683 GCA_020205615.1 Panax quinquefolius | reverse complement strand
ATATTATAAATTTCCTTAGCCCATCTTTGAAGATCTGATTTCAGCAATTAATATCACATGTTAGCCCACTTAAATGCAAAAAACGTTTTCTTTAAAATAATAATTAAAACTTCCAAAATCAATTATTTTGAGCTTCAAACTTCAATAATTCACAATAAATAGCCCTTTATCAAAAAATTCGAATCTCGTGATTTTTTATAGAAATTTAATTTCTACAACTTTATGAAGAAAGTTTTTCCAAATTCCAAACAAAAATTGACCGAAATCCACAAACGCAGCGATTTTACGGTGCTATAATCAAATTTCAAATAATAAATGGGGTCCAATTTACACGTTAACATATTTTAAACATTTATTGCAAACAAAAATACTCTTCCTCCTAATATACTCATATATCCTACATTCGTTTGAAAAATATCACCATTATTATATTATTAAAATATAATAATATATTTAAATAAATTATTTTATCGTAAAAAGATAAAATTTCAATTTTCAACAATTGTCACATTAAAAATTTTCTCATCTATATCCACATAAAATCAATATTTTCCTCATCATATGAATCAATAATTAATTATTCACAAATAATATTACAGTAATCACAATATCGACAACCAAAAGCAGCTTCCTGAGCAGGGGCTTTCAATAAGAATTTCTCCTCATCGTGGCCAAGTAATTAGGTGACCAAACCTCTCTGTATGTAACTTTCTAGACATTGCCAATAATGTTATCTAATAATATTATTCGTATAATATGAATTATCGCTTTCGATAATGAAAAATAATGTGTAAATGACAATTATCAAACAACAAAAGAATATAAAATATCAACGCAAGTAATTATTAAATCAATAAAATAAAACGAATCAAGAATTACCGTAATCTATTATCGAGTAGTGGCTTTCACGTAAGAATCAATAATCGAATGCAATACCGCATTGCATAACAACAAATGTGTTTTAACCAATTTAGTATTTTAACAAAGATTAATTGTAATAACAACTCACGTACTGTTATTTTAAACAACTTATATTTACGCATTTCTTCATCCAATCGCTTTCACATGGGCCCATTAAAGATCGCTACTGTCGCATTTAATATTCCCCGACAAAGCAAGAATATTCCACGACTCAAACGAATATTCCCCGACAACAATGAATATTTTATAACCACTTGCTTATTTTGAAATATTTCATGATTTTACCCATAACTATCCACATTAATCAAATCAACCTTTACTATTTCAAAATAGAAAATTAAATTTCATTAATAATAAGTTGGGGTCTTACAACCTCCCTCCTTATGAAATTTCATCCTCGAAATTTACGTATCGCACTGTGTTTCAAAAAGGTGAGAATACCTCTGCTTTCATTTCGCTTCAATTCCCGTGTCATTTCCTCTATAGCATGATTCCTCCACAAAACTTTAACTTATGGTACGACCTTTTGTTAGGTAGGACATGCTCCTTCCTATCCAAAATCTTGACAATACCTCCTCATACGTTAAGTCTTCTACTATCTCGTCCTGTTCTAACTCTATAACGTGGTTCGGGTCTTTCATATATTTATGAAGTATGAGATATATGAAACACATTATGAACATGGGCTGACATACTCTTGAGGTAACGCTTAAGTCTATAGGCTACATTTCCTACCTTCCTAATCAAGAATTTGAAATGGACCAATAAATCGTGGATCGAGATTTTCTCTCTTCCCAAATCTTGTAACTCCTTCCATGGAGCAACTCGCAACAATACATGATCCCCTACACTAAATTCCACGTCCTTTCGATGAAGATCCGCATAACTCTTTTTTCGATCTTGTGTATTATTTCAGTATACGTTTAAATCCGAATCATTTGGATCTTTTTAGTAGTCATCATCGTACTCAACTCGAGGTCCCAACAATGTCGCTTCACCCACCTCATCCCAACATATCGGAGAACGACATTTTCTTCCCATATAATGCTTCAATGGAGCCACACCTATACTTGTCATTCGAGCTCATTGTTGTGGAGAATTCCACCAACGGTAAATACTTATCCCAACCGCCTTTGAAGTCTAGGACATGTAGTCTTAATAGATCTTCAAGAGTTTGAATAGTCCTCTCATCATTGTCCGTCTGCTTTGAGGATGGTATGCCAACGAATCAGAAATGCCCGATAGCTTTTTTTGAGCTAACCCAAAATCTTGAAGTGAATCTTGGGTCATTATCCAAACTATGGATATCGGCATGCCATGCAACCTCACAATCTCATTCACTTACATACTAGCAAGACGCTTCAAGGGAATAAGTCTCCAAATTAAGTCACCGAAATGAAAGAACAGAGATTTGGTTAATCTATCAACAATAACCCAAATAAAGATTGATGCCTTTGAGAAACCGTAGGAAGAGCCGTTCAAATGAAATCCATGGTAATATGTTCCCTTCCATTTCAAATCTCAAGTGGTTGCAACGGACCTTAGGGTACTAGATGCTCCGCCTTTACACGCCGACAAGTTAAAATGACACCGAGATAAACTTTTGTAATCTCTCTTCATATTGTTCCACAAAATGTATGTCAGAAGATCAATATGAAAATGTACTTCCGTGGATGGATTGCAAATGGTGTATTGTGCCTCCATCATAATCTGTATTTCAAATCAGAGTCAAGTAGGGACACAAAGTTTAAAGTAAACTCAAAATGTCGTATTCTTTCTTCATCAATTTCTCGCTTAGATTAGCTCCTTCAGATTTTCTTCTTCTATAATCAATCACCGCAGTTTAGGAATAAAAACTTAACTTTTTCTATTAAAGTTGGCTCTATGAGTAGATACTTGACATCATCGCACTCATTCACGATGTAAATATCTTCTACTCAACGCGTCATGAAGACCCCTAAATTTTTAAATAAAAAGGAATTTCCTTTATTTATTATTTTGAAATAGTAAGGGTTGATTTGATTAATGTGGATAGTTATGGTTAAATACGCAAATATTTCAAAATAAGCAAGTTGGTTATAAAATATTCATTATCGCTTGTGAATATTCGTTTCGTCGTGGAATATTCAGATCATTTTGGGAATATTCGTATTTACGCAAGAATGCATGTGGGGCCCCATAACTAAAAAGCGATCGATGAAGAAAACGACAAATATAAGTTGTTTTTAAATAATCTACATGAGTTGTTGCCAAGTATCATCGCTGAATACCCTGGTTAAAACACACTAATACGCTGCGTTGTCAACAAGAAGATACCAGATTGCACCAATTATTGATTCTTACGTAAGAAGGCACTACTCAATAATGGTTACAAAGAATTACTCGCTCAAAGATTTTATCGAAAGTTAATAATTGTCAAGGCCGATATTTTATATCATTGTTGTTTCAATAATCACATTACACAAGATCTTTTCATTATCGAAGCAATAATTCATATTATCCTAATAATATTATTAGATAACATTATTGGCAATGTCTAGAAAGTTCCGCCTAAGGAGAGGTTTGGTCACCTAATCAAGGCTACCCAAGAAGAAGAAATTTTATCGAAAGCCCCTCTTCCTGAAACTACTTCGTCACAATATCAGGATTCTCAGAATATTATTTGTGAATAATTAATTATTGATTTATATGATGAGGAAAAATATTGATTTTATGTGGATATAGATGGAGAAAATTTTAAAACGACAATTGTTGAAAATTAATATTTTATCTTTTTCTCGATAAAATAATTCATTTAAATATATTATTTTAATAATATATTAACTATGTGATATTTTTACAATGAATGTGGGATATATGAGTATAAGAGGAGGAAGAGTATTTTGTTGCAATAAATGTTTAAAACATGTTAAATGTGTCGCAGGACCCCATTTATCGAATCAAATTTGATTATATAAATGTAAAATCGCCTCGCTTGTGGATTTCACCAATTTCTATTTGGAATTTGGAAAACTTTCTTCTGCAAAGTTGTAGAGAATTGAATTTCCTATAAAAACTCATGAGATTCGAATTTTCTGATGAAAGGGCTATTTATTATGAATTATTGAAGTTCAAGTTCAAATAATTGATTTTTGGGAGTTTAAATTATTTTTGTTAAGAAAACGTTTTTTTTATTTTTTTGGACATCATTAACATGTGTGGCTGGTGTTTTGACCAAAAGGTGGGCTAAGGAAAATTTGTATAATTATATTAATATTATATTAAATTTTCTGCTTTGTGTTCTAAGCATTTTCCTATAAATAGTGTGCTTTAGGTTAGAATTGAAAATCACACCGTAAACTCAAGTTTTCTCTATTTCTCTCGATATTTTGAGCGATTCTTGTGAGTATTTTGAGTATACTTTTGAGTATTGCTAGATCTGCAAGTTCCCTTCAAAGACTATAAATCCAGATTCTAGCTGTAAGATCGATCTTTCGAGGTAAGTGGATATTATTTTCTTCTCAAATGATATTATTTCTTCAATATCATTATAATCAAATGTTGATCTGAAGTTTTTATCAAATTTGGAACTTTTTCATGCTCAAGTTACTTATTCATGGGTTACTATTCATGAAGTTACTATTCACGAAAGTTACTATTCATGAAGTTACTATTCACGAAGTTACTATTCACGTTACTATTCACTTAGTTACTATTCACGGTACTATTCATGAAGATGTTTTTGTGGAAATTTCTATCTTTTAGTGTTTGAGTTACTATTCACGATACTTGTGACTATTCACGATACTAAGACTATTCACGATACTCACTACTATTCACCGAAAAATAAAATTTCTTCTTTTCGTTCAAAATATCTATTCGGATACTAACTCGATCAGATCCATGTTTTGATCATTCTCGAATTTTACACCACTATGATTATTTTTGAGGTATTTTGGACGTGGATAAAACCAAGTACTTAATCCTTAATCCTTAATCCTCACATTTTGTTTCACCGGATTCGCTTTTTAAAAATATTTTTCATCATCCTCACCTTAAATGATGATATTATTGAATATCTTCGGCCTCAGTGCAAAAGATGAATGATTTCTAAGAATATCTTTAGATGAATGATTTCAAGAATATCTTCGCCCAGCAAGTGAAAAAGATGAATGATTTCAAGAATATCTTCGCCCGTAGTAAAAGATGAATGAGTGTGTTTAAACGAATACATGACTAATCGATGAATATCTTCGGCTCAGAAGTGCAAATGAATATTTGATTCCGTATGTATATCGATTGATGTTACTGTGGATAAAATATTGATGATGAACTTTTAAATTCATACATGATTATAGAGTCAGATTCTCTACTTAACTCTTCTAATGAATTATTATTTCACCGTAATATTGATTTAAAACTTATTTGCCTATCAGATTCTATCGATTTTTCCTCGTCAAGACTAACGATAATTTGTCAGATATTATCTTAGTCATAATATTCTTTATCGGGCTAGTTGAGCTCACCCTTTTCCTCGTTGTTCCATTTTTCTTCTCGTGAGGCTAGAATGTAATGAAGTACTAGCCTGGGTATGGAATGAAGGTTCTAGAGAGAGTTGTTTAGTAGTCCTCACCATTTTGTAAAATAATGAATCAATAATTATGATGGGGATTTATTTGAGTATGGATATTGTCTGTAAGACAATATTATATTTAAACTCACAAGATATATTGTCGTATTTCACACTACATTCAGACATCAAGTTGTAGTTGCTTTTTGTACCATGTATTTGGCGACTCGTAACGGGTGTCAGGTATACCTATTTTGGGGGGCGCCACAATGCCAGGTATCGTAGCTAGGGATACGATCTCCGCGAGATCTGGAATGTAACTAGAGGGAGAGATTTAGTAAATCCTTCGCTAAAGGTGTCCTACCTAAGCTTATTTGTTAGTTGGTCAAGATATAGGATATTACGTGATATATTGATTTCCTAATTAACCCTTATTTTATGACAGTATTTGAGAATGTCGAATCGAGAATATTAACAATGGAGTAATGAGACCGTGGAGATGCCTCAGACTCACCAACGAGAGAACGCAAACAGTCGGCAATGTTCCTCCCGTGAACAACACCATCGAAAGCGTATGATGAACGAGGATGTTTAGAAGTTTTTGCAGCTTCATGCAAAATCGATTTAGGAGACTCGTGTTCAAAATACAGAGGAAATGATAGCAATTACCAAAAGTCACACAAAAGTAGTTCAAAGAGTCAGGACCACTGCACTGGGGAAAGCCGATCCGATTAAGTGAGACGTGGGTCAAACAAATTACCAAGATATTCGATGTCTCGGGATGCACGGAGGAATGAAAGTTCCATTCGCTACTTTTATGTTCCGTGGCGCAGTGCAGCAGACATCGTGGGAATCATGGAAGCGCACTCCATCCAAATTGCACTCAAAGATGTCATGGAGAGACGTTTGAAATGCTTCAATGACAAGTACTTCCTCGAAAGTATTCGGCATACGAAGGAAGTGGAGTTTATTAGACTAGAGCAGTAATAACACGACGGTGTCCCAAAGACGAGGCTGAAGTTCGCGAGTTATCCGTGTTCAGACCTCATTTCAGTGGAGAATGAGGAACGATGACGCGGATGTTTCGAGAGGTTTGAAACCCGATATACGCCAAAGATCTCATTTCTCATATTTTTCTCTTATTCAGATGTTGTAAATGGGCTCAATTATTAGAGCGAGATAACGAGTACGCTCAACCGAGGACCATAACCAGGATCATACCAAGATATCAGCCATCGTAATAACGATAACCAAATGAGAAAGAAGAATACAGACAAAAGGCAGTAACCACTCCGTGGTAATCGTATATGAAAATAGAAGAAGCGAGCCGGAGGAGATTTTAAAAGAGGAGATTCAACAACGACTACGTGAAGACGCTAGCCAAGAGCAACTAGTTTTAAGGAGGAGAACGACCACCGGTCGACAATGTTACAAAATGCGAAAAGAGGGATATATCACCAAAACCGCCCACAACAGCTTTAAGGTATGCTATAATTGTGGAAAAGAAGGACATATCGCCGAGATCAGACGATATCGAAACCTAGTTCAATGAGAATGGTGACTCAAAAGGATGTTCCGTAAAAGTCAAAGTCAACGATTCTTGGAAGAGCGCTTTGTCGTGACTTCATTAAAATGCAAGGAACCCGAACGGTTAAGACGGTTAGTTAATTATAAATTTCATAAGTATATACCTTTACTAGATATCTGTTCTACCCATTCTTTTATCTCTCTTACTTGCGCCAACGCTTAAACTCGACTCGAGAAATTAGACTTTGACCTATCTCATGGAAACTCCATTAGAGAAACTTTCATCACATCCACTGCTTATAAATCTTGCTTGATTCAGTTGGCACTATCACATTACCGTTAACCTTATTTCTATAGAGATATTTGTTTTTGATGTGATTTTAAGGTTAACTACTCATCATGCCAAATTGATTATTTTCGTAAGGTCATAGTTTTCATATTCCTAAGCAAACTCGTTATTCAATTCAAGCAATCAAACCATTGAAGTCAAACATTTTCATATCAAGCCATGAAGTCATTCGCTTATTACTTGATGTCAAATTTTCTTAGTTCATGTTATGGATTTGAATAAAGACACGCCGATTTGAATAATATTCCCGTTGTTATTGATTTTTCCCACGTATTTCCTGAAGAATTTCGCTTACTCCCAAAGCCCGATATTAAATTTTGTATCGACTTTGAACCCTAGACAAAACTCATTTCTAAAATCTCATATCGAATGGCTCCTATCAACTTCGTGAGTTAAAAATTCAACTATAGAATTTGGTACCGAGCCTTTATCTTGTGACTTCCTTTGGGAATTCACCTGCCGCATCTCCGTAGGGGACGCCATATTCGCGTGATAGTAAACCGATAGGTGTCATTGTGACGTGCTATCCAAGATTGGGATATGAGTCATGCTTGAGAGCAACCTAAGTCGCTTATCGAAATACGTAGCTTTCAGCTTAGTTGGTTATTATCGGAGATTCGTTGAAGGATATTCTCGAATCGCTATTCCATTAACGCAATGACTCGTAGAGATACAAAATTCGAATGGAGCAAGGAATGTGGAAGAGCTTCAAGAACTCAAGAGGAGACTCATTTCAAAGACATGTTCGAATCATGCCATCCTCGAAAAGCGAACGTGGTAGCCGACGCGACTGAGTAGAAGATTATATGCTGAGGAGCGAAAAGCGATGATGTCAAGTATACGACAGAGCCAACTTTAATAGAAAAAGTTAAGGTTGCTCAAGCCACCGACCCGGTAGTCGATGCGATGAAGAAGAAAGTACAAGAAGGAGCTATTCCTAAGTTTAGAATCATGAAGAAGGAATACTTCGAGTCCACTCTAGACTTTGTGTTCCTAACGACTGATTTGAAGTACAAGATTATGATGGAGGCACACAATACGCCATTTGCAATCCATCCTCGAAGTACTAAAATGTATCGTGATCTTCGACATACATTTTGGTGGAACAATGTGAAGAGAGAGATCGCAAAGTTTATCTCGATGTGTTTAACTTGCTAACGTGTAAAGGCGAGCATCTTGTACCTAAGGGTCCGCTAGAAACCACTTGAGATTCCTAAATGGAAGTGGGAACACATTACTATGGATTTCATTACTAATCTTCCTCTTCGCTTTCTCAAGGCATCAATGCTATTTGGGTTATTGTTGATAGATTAACCAAGTTCTGCTTTCATTTCTTGCCGACACGGAGACTTATTCCTCGAACGCCTTTTCTAGTATGTACGTGAATGAGATCAGGAGGTCGCATGGCATGCCAAAGATCCATAGTTTCGATCGTGACCCAAGATTCACTTCAAGATTTTGGTTAGCTTACAAAAAGCTACGGGCACGGATTTGCGATTTAGTTCAGCTGCATACCATCCCCAAACGGACCCAGACAATCGTAAGAGGACTATTCAAACTCTCAAGATCTATTAAGACTCGTGTCCTAGACTTCAAAGGAAGTTGGGATAAGTATTTACCATTGGTGGAATTCTCCTACAACAATAGTTATTAAACAAGTATAGGTGTGGCTCCATTCAAGCATTATATGGATGAAAATGTCGCTTCCAATATGTTGGGATGAGGTGGGTGAAGCAACATTGTTGGGACCCGAAGTTAAGTACGTATACTACTACCGAAAAAGATCCAAATGATTCGACAACGATACAAACGACAAGATCGACAAAAGAGTTATGCGGATCTTCATCGAAAGGACGTGGAATTTAATGTAGGGATCATGATTGTCATGAGTCAGCTCCATGGAAGGGAGTTACAAGATTTGGGAAGAGAGGAAAGCTCAATCCACGATTTATCGGTCCATTTCAAATTCTCGACCGAGTAGGAAATGTAGCCTATAGACTTGCGTACCTCCGAGTATGTCTCGTTTCATAATGTGTTTCATATATTCAGATCAGAAATATGTGAAAGACCCGAACCACGTTATCGAAGTTAGAACCTGACGAGATAGTCAAGACTTAACGATGAGGAGGTACCGTCAAGATCTTGGATAGAAGGAGCATGTCCTACGCTAAGAAAGGTCATACCACAAGTTAAAGTTTTGTGGAGGAATCATGCTATAGAGAAATGACCGAATTGAAACGAAATGAAAGCGAGGTATCCTCACCTTTTCAAACACTGTGTATCGACGCCAATTTCGAGGACGAAAATTTCATAAGGAGGGAGGTTGTAAGACCTCAAATTTTTAAATAAAAAGGAATTTCCTTTATTTATTATTTTGAAATAGTAAGGGTTGATTTGATTAATGTGGATAGTATAAGGTTAAATACGCAAATATTTCAAAATAAGCAAGTGGTTATAAAATATTCATTATCTTGAGAATATTCGTTTGGTCGTCGAATATTCAGATCGCTTTGTGAATATTCGCATTTACGACACAAATGCATGTGTGGGCCCCATAACTGGAAAGCGATTGGATGAAGAAAACGACAAATATAAGTTATTTTTAAATAACTACACAGTTATTGTTTGCAAGTATCATCATTGAATACCCGTGGTTAAAACACACTAATACGCTGTTGTCGAACAAAGAAGATACCAGATTGCACCAATTATCGATTCTTACGTAAAGAAGGCACTACTCAATAATGGTTACGTAATTATCGCTCAAAGATTTTATCGAAAGTTAATAATTGTCGCTACGATATTTTATATTGTCATTGTTTCAATAATTGTCATTACGAAAGATTTTTCATTATCGAAGCAATAATTCATATTATCTCAATAATATTATTAGATAACATTATTGGCAATGTCTAGAAAGTTCTGCTTCAAGGAGAGGTTTGGTCACCTAATCATGCATACCCAAGAAGAAGAAATTCTTATCGAAAGCCCCTCTTCCCTGAACCGCCGGTCATCAATATCATGATTCTGTAATATTATTTGTGAATAATTAATTATTGATTTATATGATGAGAAAAATATTGATTTTATGTGGATATAGATGGAGAAAATTTTATAATGACAATTGTTGAAAATTAAATTTTTATCTTTTTCTCGATAAAATAATTCATTTAAATATATTATTTTAATAATATATTAACTAGTGATATTTTTACAATGAATGTGGGATATATGAGTATAAGAGGAGGAAGAGTATTTTTGTTGCAATAAATGTTTAAAACATGTTAAACATGTCTATGGACCCCATTTATCGAATCGAAATTTGATTATAAATTGAAATCGCCTGCTTGTGGATTTCTGGTCAATTTCTATTTGAAATTTGAAAAACTTTCTTCTGTAAAGTTGTAGAGAATTGAATTTCCTATAAAACTCGCGAGATTCGAATTTTCTGATGAAAGGGCTATTTATTGTGAATTATTGAAGTTCAAGTTCAAATAATTGATTTTGGGAGTTTAAATTATTTTTGTTAAGAAAAACGTTTTTTGTATTTTTTTTGGACATCATTAACATGTGTGGCTGGTGTTTTGACCAAAAGGTGGGCTAAGGAAAATTTGTATAATTATATTAATATTATATTAAATTTTATGCTTTTGTGTTCTAAGCATTTTCCTATAAATAGGTGCTTAGGTTAATTGAAAATCACACCGTAAACCCAAGTTTTCTCTCTTTCTCTCTCGATATTTTGAGCGTTTCTTGTGAGTATTTTGAGTATACTTTGAGTATTGCTAAATCTAAAGTTCCTTCAAAGACTATATACCCTAGATTCTAAATTGTAAGTAATGATCTTTCGAGGTAAGTGGATATTATTTTTTTCGTAATGATATTATTTCTTCAATATCATTATAATCGAAATGTTGATCTGAAGTTTTATCAAATTTGAACTTTTTATGCTCGGGGTTACTATTCATGGGTTACTATTCATGAGTTACTATTCACGAGTTACTATTCATAAGTTACTATTCACGAAGTTACTATTCATGAGTTACTATTCACGAGTTACTATTCACGAGTACTATTCATGAAGAAGATGTTTTTGTGGAATTTCTATCTTTTGGTGTCGAGAGTTACTATTCACGATACTAAGACTATTCACGATATACCAATCTATTCACGATACTCGGTATTATTCAATTTAAAATAAAATTTCTTCTTTTCGTCTAAAATATCTATTCGGATACTAACTCCGATTGATCCATGTTTTGATCATTCTTGAATTTTACACCACTATGATTATTTTTGAGGTATTTTTGGACGTGGATAAAACCAAGTACGAATCCTTAATCCTTAATCCTTGTCATTTTGTTTCAATCGATTCGCTTTTTAAAAAAAATATTTTTCATCATCCTCGCCTTAAATGATGATATTATGGAATATCTTTGGCCAGAGTAAAGATGAATGATTTCTTAAGAATATCTTTGGCCCGTAGAGCAAAAGATGAATGATTTCAAGAATATCTTCGCCCAGAGTAAAGATGAACAGTGTGTTTAAATGAATACGACTAATCGATGAATATCTTTGGCCTCAGTAGTAAAAGATGAATATTTGATTCCGTATGTATATCGATTGATGTTACAGGATAAAAGATAGACGATGAACTTTTAAATTCATACATGAAGATAGTAGTTTCATTCTCTCTACTTAACTCTTCTAATGAATTATTATTTCACCGCGAATATTGATTTAAAATTTGTTTGTCTATCAGATTCTATCGATTTTTCCCTCATTGAAGACTAACGATAATTTGTTGTATATTATCTTAGTCATAATATTCTTTATCGGGCTAGTTGAGCTCACCCTTTTCCTTGTTGTTCCATTTTTCTTCTCGGCGCTAGAATGTAGCTAGTACTAGCCTATGGAATGGAATGAAGGTTCTAGAGAGAGTTGTTTAGTAGTCCTCACCATTTTTGTAAAATAATGAATCAATAATTATGATGGGGATTTATTTGCATGTGGATATTGTCTAGAAGACAATATTATATTTAAATATGATATATACGATTTCAACACGTACATTCAGTATTATCGATGTCGAGTTCTTTTTGACCATGTATTGAAGAAATATTTAAGGCTACCTATTTTGTCCTAATATATCTCCACTTTCTCCCCATATAGATAGTGCCTCCATATCTTTAATAGCTGAACCAACGATCACCGCTAACTCTTTTTGAGATCAAATATTTAAGTTTTAGGATAATTCTCCTCTCCCATATTCTTTTCCATATCGCGAGGCATAAAGCTATGACTTTCCCACGCTGCATGAGAACACATCCTAACCCTTTGCCTAAAGCATCGCTAGAGATAACAAATCCATCCGAACCGGATGGTATTGTTAACACAAAAAGCCAAATAAGTCTCCTCTTAAGCTCTTGAAACTTTTCTCGCATTCTTCGCTCCAAACGAATTTTGTATCCTTCCGAAGTTAGTTGAAGTTAATGGAGTAGCGATTCGAGAAAACCTTCCACTTAATCTCCGATAATAACCAACTAAGCCCTAAAAAGCTACGATTTCAACACCGACTTTGGCTGTTCTAACTTTCAGATTGCTTCAATCTTCACGGGTCCACAGATACTCCATGTTTTGACACCACGCGCCCAAGGAATGCTACTTCCTCAAGCCGTAACTCGATTTCTTCAATTTGGCATATAGTTTGTTTTCACGAAGCCTTTGAGTACCAAATTTCAAATGGTGCTCATGATCTTCACGACTTTTGAATATATGAGGATGTCATCAATAAAGACAACAACGAATCGATCCAAATATTCCTTGAATACTCGATTCATCATATCCATGAAAGTCATAGGAGCATTAGTCAATCCGAAAGACACGACTAAGAATTCATAATGCCCGCATCGAGTTCTAAAGGCGCTTTGAATATCCTCGCCTAATCTTCACCGATGATATCCGTAATCTAAGATCGATTTTTGAAAAGAATTGTGCCCCTCAGAATCGGGTCAAACAAGTCATCAATACGAGGTAGAGGATACCTATTCTCGATGGTGACATGGTTCAATTCCCCGATAGTCAATACAAAGTCGATACTCCGCTCTTTCTTCTTTACGAATAAAAAACAGAGCACCCCAAGGAGATGTACTAGACTTAATGAAACCGATGTCCAACAATTCCTCGTAGAGTTGACCTTTAACTCCTCAAGTTCAATAGAGCCATTCGATATGGGGTTTTAGAAATGGGCTTTGTACTCAGTTCAAGATCAATAAAGAATTCAACTTCACGCTCGGGGTAGACCGGAAGTTCTTCAGAAATACGCCAGAAAGTCAATAACAACAAGAATATTATTCAAATTTGACGTGTCTTTATTCAAATCCATAACATGGGCTAAGAAAGCTTGACATCCATTTTTCAATAAACAAATAGCTTTATGATTAGATATGACAATGATTGATTTTAATGGTTTAGTTGTTTGAATTGCATAACACAGTTGGTTAGGAATATAAAAACTAACAACCTTACGAAAACAATCAATTTTGGCATGATGAGTAGTTAACCAATCAATCCCTAAAATCACATCAAAAGCAAGTATCTTTAAAGAGATAAGGTCAATGGTAAGGTGATGGTGCCAACTTGAATCAAACAAGATTTATAAATAAAGGATGTGATGAAAGTTTCTCCTAACTGAGTTTCCACAGATAGGTCAAAGTCTAATTTCTCCTGAGTCAAGTTTAAACGCTGAGCACAAGCAGGAGAGATAAATGAATGGGTAGCACCCAGATCAAGTAAGGTATAAACTTCAAAGAATTTATAAATAGCTTACCCGTGATCACCTCATTTGGTTCTCGTGATTATGACTCAAATACAACAAACGCCTTCCCTGAATCGCTGACTTTGACTTTTCGGGGACAATTTTTGAGTCACCGCCCCTCACTCGAACTAGGTTTCGCTACCGCATAATCTCGAGCGATATGTCCTTCCTTTCCACAATTATAATATACCTTGAATCTGTCAGGGGCCTTTGACCGATATGTCCTCTTCCCGTGATTTATAGTATATACGACCGGTGGTCGCTTCTCTCCCTAGAACCGCTTGTCGCCAAGACCGCCGCCTTCACATGGTCATTGTTAAATCTCCTCTTTAAAATCTCCTCCCGACTCGCTTTTTCTATTTTCACGGCTACGATTACCACCCGTAGTGGTTACCATTTTTGTCCATCTGCTTTTTCTCCGCCGGTTATCATTATTTTGTTGATCGCTATCTCCTAGGTACGATCCTCGTTATGGTCCCTCATTGAACATACTCAAGTTATCTCGCCTAATAATTGAGCCCTCATTAACAACATCCGAATAGAGAGAAAATTTACGAGAAATGAGATATCGTCGTATGCCGGTTTCAAACCTCTAAGAAACATCCGCCATATATGCTCTCATTCTCCACCAAATGAGGTGCAAACCTCGATAACTCGCAAACTTTGCCTCGATCGAGACACCGCCATGTTGTTTTGTTCTAATCATGAACTCCACTTCCTTCATACGACAAACACTTTCGTGAAAGTATTTGTCATTAAATAGTTTCAAACGTCTCCCAAGACATGCCGAAAAGCACCGATGGGTACGCTTCACGATTCCCACCAAGAATCCGCCTCACCACTAACATAAAGGTGGCGAATGGAACCTTCGTTCTCCGCATCCCAAGACATCGAATATCTTGGTAATTTGCTTGACCCATGTTTCCGCCATGATCGGATCCGCTTTCCTTAAATTCGTGGTCCCAACTTTCGAACTGCTTGTCGTCGACAACCCGTGAATTGCTATCATTTCTCCCTCAGATTTTGAACACGAGTCTCCTCATTCGATTTTGCATGAATCTGCAAAAAGCTTCTAAACATCCCCTCGCTCATCATCTCGCTTAGTGGTGTTGTTCACAGAGGAACATTGCCACCGTATCGCTCTCCTCGTCAGAGTAGTAAAGCGCCTCCACTGGCCTCATTTCCATTGTTAATATTCTCACGACATTCTCAAATACCGCCATAAAACAAGGGTTAATTAAGGAAATCAATATATCACATAATATCCTTATATATCGACTTAAACTAACAAATAAGCTTAGTAGACACACTAGCTAAGGATTTACTCGCCTCCCCTCCTAGTTCTATTCCCCGATCTCCGCCAGAGATCATATCCCTAAGCTCGATACCAACCGTGACGCCCCAAAATAGGTATACATCACCCATTCCGAGTTGTCAATACATGGTATGTAAACAACTACAACTTTATTATTACAACAAGAAACTGTGAGTTTGAATACAAATATTATCTTCTGATAATATCTATACTCAAATAAATCCTCATCACATTTATTGATACATTATTTTACAAAAATGGTGAGGACTACTAAACAACTCTCTCTAAACCTTCATTCCATACCCCGACTCGCACTCGCTATATTCTCGCCTCCCGAGAAGAAAAATGGAACAAAAAGGAAAAGGGTGAGCTCAACTAGCCCAAGAAAGAATATTACGACTAAGATAATATACAACAAATTATCGTTAGTCTTCAACAGGAAAAATCTAATAATACAATACAATAGACAACAAATTTTAAATCAATATTCGCAATGAAAATAATAATTCATTAGAAGAGTTAAGTAGAGAATGCAAACTACTATCTTCTATGATGAATTTAAAAGTTCATCGCTCATCTTTTATCCCCAGAACATCAATCAATATATATCCGAATCAAATATTCATCTTTGCACTACAGCCAAAGATATTCATCACCGTTGGTCATGTTCATCTAAACACTGCTCATCTTTGCACTACGGCCAAAGATATTCTTCAGAAATCATTCATCTTTGCACTACAGCCAAAGATATTCAATAATATCATCATTTAAGACCGAGGATGATGAAAAATATTTTTAAAGAAACGAATCCAAAGGAAACAAAATGACAAGGATTAAGGATTAAGGATTCGTATTTGTTTTATCCATGTCCAAAAATACCTCAAAAATAATCATAGTGGTGTAAAATTCAAGAATGATCAAAACATGGATACAATCAAAGCTAGTATCCATAATAGATATTTTGACTTAAAAGAAAAAATTTTCATTTTTCATGAATAAGGCCGATTCGTGAATAAGGTCAGATAATGTGAATAAGGCCGTGATACGTGAATAAGAATACACCAAAAAGATGAATAAAACATCTTCACGCTACGTGAATAAGAATCTCACACCAAAAGTTCCAAATTTGATAAAAACTTCAGATCAATATTTCAAAGATAATGATATTGAAGAAATAATATCATTAATATCAAAAAAAATAATATCCCTTACCTCGAAAGATTAAGATTTCTAATTGAAATACCGGATATATAGTGTATGAAGGAAACTTGCACCGTATAACAATACTCAAAGTATACTCAAAATACTCACAAGAATACGCCGATAATATAGAGAGAGAAAACTTCGCTTCGTGTGATTTTCAATTCTAACCCAAGACCCTATTTATAGAAAATGCTAGAACACCAAAAGCAAAAATTTAATAAAATATTAATATATATTATAAAATTTCCTACGCCCACCTTTTGATGATCTGATTTCAGCATTTTAATACACATGTTAGCCCACTTAAATGCAAAAAAACGTTTTTTTTTTAAAATATATTTAAACTTCCAAAAAATCAATTATTTTGAGCTTCTAACTTCAATAATTCATAATAAATAGCCCTTTTATCGAAAAATTCAAATCTCGCGTTTTTTTTATAGGAAATTCAATTCTCTACAACTTTGCAGTAAGAAAGTTTTTCCAAATTCCAAATGTAAAATTGACCAAATCCACAAACTAAGCGATTTTTTTATGCTATAATCAAATTTCAAATAAATAAATGGGGTCCACCGACATGTTTAACATATTTTAAACATTTATTGCAACAAAAATACTCTTCCTCCTCAGATACTCATATATCCCACATTCATTGTAAAATATCACCATTATTATATTATTAAAATATAATAATATATTTAAATGAATTATTTTATCGTAAAAGATAAAATTTCAATTTTCAACAATTGTCACATTAAAAATTTCTCCATCTATATCCACATAAAATCAATATTTTCTCATCATATGAATCAATAATTAATTATTCACAAATAATATTACGTAATCACAATATCGATAACCAAAAGCGCTCCTCTGAAAGAGGGGCTTTCCAATAAGAATTTCTCTCATCGCCAAGCGCAATTAGGTGACCAAACCTCTCCTTAGATGTAACTTTCTAGACATTGCCAATAATGTTATCTAATAATATTATTCAGATAATATGAATTATTGCTTCGATAATGAAAAATACCGTAATAATGACAATTATCAAACAACAATAATATAAAATATCAACGCAAAGAATTATTAAATCAATAAAATAAAATCGAATAAGAATTATCGTAACCATTATCGAGTAAAGTGCTTTCACGTAAGAATCAATAATTGTGCAATACCGCAATCGCTAACGCGTGTTTTTTTACCACCGGTATTTTAACAAGATAATCTGTAGAATAACTACGCCATTATTTTTAAACAACTTATATTTGTCGCTTTTTTCATCCAATCGCTTCCACATGGGCCCATAAAGGTCAAGCTACTGCCATTGCATTTAATATTCCCCGACAAAGAAGAATATTCCACGACCAAACGAATATTCCCCGACAACAATGAATATTTTATAACCACTTGCTTATTTTGAAATATTTCATGATTTTACCCATAACTATCCACATTAATCAAATCAACCCTTACTATTTCAAAATAATAAATAGAGAAAATTAAATTTCATTAATTTCATCTAATAATAAATTTCATTTCAAATAAAAATATGATTTAATTGCATGATATCATCTCATCTTCCGATATCCATATATAAGATTCGATCTCAAAACAAGTTATCATTGTAATATTCATAACGCAATCAAATTGCAAATTGAAAAAAAATTGCATAAAAAGTGCTGAAATTTAAAAATCGTAGTTTTAAAAAATTTTACAAACCATATAACCCGATCACCCTTTATGCATAATTATTAATTAAACGAAAAAGATAAAAAATAAAATCATACCATATACCCGATCACCCTTTAGCTTCCTCGTGTACAAGTTCACCTCCAAAAGTTCACCTCCAATCCTTTCGCTCAACTTGAATCCACCGGTTTGGTTCCTTCCTTCGATCAACGTTAGCCACCCAAATGTTTGGCCTCTAGAGGTGATCCACCAAGGAAGAAGAAAATTCAAGAAGATGGGTGGTCGCTCAAACCCTAGTTTTCTATCTCTATGTAAAAGGCGCGTACTCCCCAACAATTGAATTATTACGTACGTTGTTAAAAAGTCAACAACCCATACCACCCATAATAAGACTCTCTCTTATTTATAGATGTGGGCAACCCACCTTAACAATTAAGAAATTGGGTTTTATTTAATTAATTAAATTCTTTTAATTAATTAAGCTCCCTAATCTTATTAGGATAATTAATTAAACTCCTTTAACTAATTTTCCTTCCTAATCCAATTAGAATAAATGAGAGTACTTTATATTAAATTAATTCCTAAACTCTTTTAGAAATTAAAATAATAATAATTGTAATAATATTAATAAGACTCTCTTATTAATTTATATTTAATATTTCTAAAATATTAAATAATAATATTAAGCTATTTAATTTATTCTATCACCATAGATTAAATTAAATATACTTAACATATTATTACGATTATGCCATTAACTTCTTAAATAATTATTCTTCCTTTTACGGTGTGACCTTTTTAGGTTCTCCATATTAAACCTATTGAATAAATCAATTAGAATAATTCTAATCTTATTTAAATAAATAAATTAAATAATTAATTTATTTAAATAAATAATATTTATTCTACAATAGTGATAAGCCTCCCTAAATGATCAACGACTTTCCGTATAATATAGATTTCAACATTAATCATAAAAGAACCTTTCGAGTAAATAGTTACCGCATAATTCAATCCTTCCACCATACAATGTCCCAATTAAATATAAGACATGGAATTACCACAAGTCTTATTTTATTTAATTATATGTATTTCGATCCTTAAATGCACAACTCCAAATAATGCAAATTAGAAACTCCTTTCTAATTTCATTCTCGCCAAGGACTACCGGGTTGTCATTTATCTAATCACATAGACATTTCTCTTCTTTTATTGAAGTGGTAGATTCTTTATCGATCATACATTATCTCCATGTATAACTTATTATACCCAAGCATACCCTTTGATATACCCTAAGGGTCTTAAGGAATAAGTCAAAGTATAACTCATCATACACAAGATACTATGATGATCTCAAGTCCAAGGATCACTTGACTACTATCACTACAGAATTCCTATCGACAGCAAATAAAACTCCATTAGGTATTCCTTAGCGAGCCAATGCTCAAAGAAACTTATTCTCTAATAAGCACCTACATACTTGCTTTAGTGTTCCACACAAAATGATCATGAGATCAATCATCCTCATCCAACGAGCAAGTTAAACGATGTACCAATCTATCCGGATTCACTAATCCCCAATTTAGTAATCCAACGATTGGGAACTATTTTAGTTTTAAGCTTTCTAAGAATTTAGATCTCATTAGAATGATCATCATCATTATTCTAAAAGCATCGCTTAAAACTACATGGGTTTATCACATATTATAAAACAAAGATCATGTAGATAATTAAAAGCCTTTAATAAATTAATACTTTTATTAATAAATGAATAAGATTGTTACAAAGTATATGCTTTATCATCAAACATGATCGGCTTGTGTGCATACTACTTTCAATCTCCCACTTGCACTAAAGCCAATCGCCATGGTATCTTATACTCTTTTCTTCTAAGTGACGATTATCCCGCCATTTGGATAAGCTTTAGTTAATGGATATGTAATGTTGTTCATGAGAGTCCACTATCTCTATAGTGATTTCCCATCTTCAATGATTCTAATAATCAAATGAAAGTGCCACAACACATGTTTAGATCCAAGATGAGACTTAGAACTATTCCTAGTTCTCAGAATGAACTTTTAATCCAAACAATCAACTCATAGCCTTCATTTATAGCTATATACTTTGTTTTATCACTAAACCAAAGAACTCTTTGTCATTGCTTGAACCTTTCCAATTCACGCACCACCGCTCAAGGTAACGCTTTACCTTAAAGTGGATTTTCTGTCATCTTCGTCCGTCTCAAAAACTCGAGTCCTGTTAAGCCCTCTAGTTTTAATTTAGACCCACCATGAATATGATCACATCCTTAGTGCCTAAGCTAAGAACTTTAAGATGTTTTTCACCGACTCATAGTGAACTTCTCCATATTACGACCGATCAACATCGTGTCTCGTATATTTCATCAGATACATGATTGTCACTCATGCGATCTCTTTTTCGGAGTCTGGGGGACTATTAAGAGAGATACACCCATAGCTCATCAACATGAGACATCTCTTGAGTTTGCCATGCTAAACGACTTTAGCATCAAATGAATATACGCTCGGGTTAAGTCGAGCATCCTTTTAAATCTATCTATATAGATTTTATCCCCAATTAAGATACTCTTCCAAATCATTCATGGAGGAATGTTTAGACAACTTTATCTTTTACCGATCAGTAGCATTGGTATGTCATTCCTCATCCGTAGATATCAACATATAATATTAGAAATGTCACGACGCCCCCCAAAACGAATGTTCCTTTGTACACTCCAGAACTCTTACCTCATCGTATGTAACTCGATCATCATCTTCTATGATGCGTACACTCATCATCATCATCCATGATGAATCCATACCTCCTAGGTATCTTCTTGTACTATTCCGCATTTATTTATCTTGGCCAGGGTACAATAGGTCTATCTATAGTGTCCTCTTATTCGACTTATATAGTGTTTTGTGGTTCTTGAACTCTTCAAGATCTATTATCCTCCCACTAGCCCCTTTTTAATGATAAACACCTTTATCTTGTAAGGCAAGCAGTGTTTCGCAACAAACACCTTTTGCTAAGTAGATTATATAAACATATACCCTAAACTTACTTTAGATGTCCCACAAATCAGACATGTCAAATCTTGTCCCAAGCTTATCCTTTTGAAACCTTTTCACATAAGTCGACAACCCCTTATCTTAACATACTTAAGATTAGAATCCTCCCCGTCCATAACTTTTATGGAGTCTCAAATGGATTTTGAGGTTACCTTTTCGTAGATATGCAGCCATTTCTAGTGACATGATCCTGTAGGATACCGAAATGTCAGAAAATCATTATGGACCGCACTACGTCCAACAAGGTACGATTTTTCCTTTCAGATACATCAATCAATTATCACAGATCGAGGATGTGTCCATTATGAGAAAACCATTTGAGATGATCTAGAAACTTATCAAGACAAGTATTTATTCCTCGATCTAATCAAAGAATCTTAATACTTTGCCAATTTGTTTCACTTCAATTTTTTTGACCTTTCAAATAATTCACACTTGTATTTCAAAGAAATACACACATTCAACTCTTTCAATGATCATCTCCTTTTCTTATACTAATTTGTTCAATATGCAAAATTATTTTCACGTAAGTCAAGTATACAAAATTTATTAAGTAATATTCCAGCTTTATACAAAACATTATTATTATAAATAGAACAACAATTGTTCTTAATTATAATACCAAAGATTTCATCATTCAACAATAAAATGGAAATAATATTTTTAACAAGAACTCGAATACAATAACAACTTATCGACTTAATAGATTTGCCCGTCAGAGTATTGCTAAACTATAAGTTTCTATATACTAATGCAAGAGCAACCTTTGCTTCATTTCCCACACATAGATTACTTATATTTGTTTAGCTTTCTACTTCGCTTGGTCCCTTCATAAATCTATATTTATGATAACCAAAGCTCAGATCCAATACCCAAGTAGAACCTCGACTTAAAGAAAAATTTATTTCAATCATGAACAAAAATCAGATTTGTAAATCAAACTTCACTAAGCTTTTTTGTTAGCCTCTCGCAAGATGCTTCTCGCAGCTTTTTTCCAAAGGTCCAGCTTATCAGCAGCAAAGGAAGCAAACTCTTTGCTATCCGTACGCTTTTGTTCTTATTATCCTTTGTTTATGCCTTTCTATTTACCTTCTTTGAATCGCTTCTTCTTTCGTAAGATCCTTTGGCCCCTACCAAGAAGACTTGGTCTTTCTTGTCGAAAGTGACTCTCAACATTTTTCAACATGTTAAGCAAATCAACGAAAGTCGATATCTCTAGCTTGTTCATATGAAAAATTCACAACAATTGTGAAAGGAGTCCCGAGTGAGTGCAAGATCAAATCTTGCTCAACTCTCCATCCATGACAAAACCAAATTGTCCTAATCGATCAATCAAATTGATTATGTTAAGAACTTTTTGTCTCAGCATTATAGTGCCATCGGCCATTCTAGATCTAAGAGCTCCTTAGATATCTCGATATCT